>JAWQEG010005481.1:17500-29007 GCA_033782935.1 Petrolisthes cinctipes | reverse complement strand
CCCCTTCAACTCCCTCTCAACACCTCTGTTAATTGGTGTTCTCATGCCTTCACTTTTGTCAACACCAACACCACCACCACCACCGTCGGTATTCGTCGAGATCAATTTAGTTTTGTTTTGTTTTGTCTGTGTGTTTTGTCTGTATGTGTGTATGTTTTGTCTGTATGTGTGTATGTTTTGTCTGTGTGTGTGTATGTTTTGTCTGTATGTGTGTATGTTTTGTCTGTAGGTGTGTGTGTTTTGTCTGTATGTGTGTATGTTTTGTCTGTAGGTCTGTGTGTTTTGTCTGTAGGTCTGTATGTTTTGTCTGTAGGTCTGTATGCTTTGTCTGTAGGTCTGTATGTTTTGTCTGTATGTGTGTATGTTTTGTCTGTTTCTACTTCATAATCACCATCCAGGAATTTGAGAGTATCCATTTCCCTCTTCTTTCCATATGTCTCTCCTCTCATCTTTTGGTATTTCTTTAGTAGTTGACGTTCCTGACTCGTTTCCCTCAGTTGCTGCTCTTCAATCCTCTTTTCCAGCACCAGTTCTCTGTAAGTTTCTGCCTCAACTTCATAATTGTCCAGGAGTTTGAGTGTATCCATCTCCCTCTTCTTTCCGTACGTGTCTCTCATTTGGGCTTTCCTTTGCTCGCGTTCCTGACTCCTTTCCCTCAGTTGTTTGCCACACAGACCTACATTGTCTGGGGATATGCTGACTATGTTTGGTGAAGATGATGATTTGCTGAAGGAAGTCTGTAATGCAGGGTCAGTAGAAAAATAATTACTACCCATAAGAGTGCACTATAAAAACAGATTACAAGTCCAAGGTAAAGAAAGATAATTAGTATATATATTCGTTAGTTTCTCAATATTATAGAGTAAAGGGTTATATTTTTTCTATATTTTATTAATGTATCAGTACTATTGATTTATTCCAGAGTGCTAAATACCTATGAGGACATTAGAATTCTATTAATACAATATACAAGATTTACAGAATATATTATAAGATGGTACTGGAAAAATACTACTAGTAATAATAATGGTATATTTTGTATTAATATTACTACATGTACACCTTGGTCTCATATAGAACGTCTTCACATAAAACGATTCTTGTATACAACAAGCGACCAAAATATTAGCTTATAATTATTTTACAAAACGATTGCATCCGTATAGAACAGGTAGCGAAAATAAGTGAAGCAAATCCGAGGAGTTCTTATACAAAACGAGCGAAATCATAATGAACGTGTCAGGAAATGATATCACTGGCGTCTGTACAGTGTGGCCCGTGTGGGTGAGTGTGTTACCAGCTTCAACACTCAGTCATGCCAGGTCGTGCATTTACAAAACGGAAGGCTATATCCTTCGATATAAAGAAGGAAGTTATTTCTCGGAAAGAGAAAGGAGAAGGAAACACAGCCATAGGACGTGATTTAGGGCCGTCAGAGTCCAGTGTACCAACAACATGGCACAAAAGAGACGAGATTCGTGCATCCAAAAAGTATTTTATGTTAATTTCAGGGACAATTTTGGTGATTGATCGACCAATTGTAATTTTCCCCATAGGTTAGGTGTATCACATAGAACCATTTCACATAAAACGACGTCTTCTATCCACCTATTGGACGTTCTATACGAGACCAAGGTGTAATTATAATATAGTGAGGTAAACTTCTATAACAATTTACTACATTATTACCTAAATTACTACAGTACTGTATTAAAAGATTTCTACAGTATAAAAATAATATTATTAGCTCACCTTAGACAGAGAGAGGCTCCTGTGTATGTCCCCTTGTGATAATATAGTAGTAGTAGCAGTAGCAGTAGCAGTAGTAGTAGCAGTAGTAGCAGTAGTAGCAGTGTTGGTGTTGTATTTTCGCTTCTCTCTCTGTTCTCTCATCCATTTACGTATCTCAGTCCTTTTGTGGTGTAGTCTTCCCCTCTGTGATGTGGGTGTTGTAGTGGTGATGGAGGGAGGACTGTCATCATTAAACATTTGAGACGAACCAACACCACTTGAAAACGAACTGAAATTATGAGAGATAAACATGTATAGTAATGTAGACAGACAGAAAAACAGACACACACACACACATCGAAAAACAGAGACACACACACAGACACATAGAAAAACAGACAGATAGACAGACAGACAGACACACACACAGACACATAGAAAAACAGAGACACACACATAAACAGACAGATAGACAGACAGACAGACACACACACACACACAGACACATAGAAAAACAGAGACACACACATAAACAGACAGATAGACAGACAGACAGAAAAACAGAGACACACAGACACATCGAAAAACAGAGACACACATAAACAGACAGATAGACAGACAGACAGACACACACAGACACATAGAAAAACAGAGACACACACATAAACAGACAGATAGACAGACAGACACACAGACACATAGAAAAACAGAGACACACACAGACACATCGAAAAACAGACACCCACCCACACAGAAAAACAGAGACACACACATAAACAGACAGATAGACACACACACACACACACAGATGTAGTACTGTGTGTGTGTGTGTGTGTGTTTTTCCCAGGCTTGCATTATTCATTACCATACACACTAAGTGATTTACTGACCCTGTGTTAAAAAGATAGTGTGTGTGTGTGTGTGTGTGTGTGTGTGTGTGTGTGTGTGTGTTTTCCCTTTTAATGCAATTGTATAATGCTTTATATATTTCATCATTAGCATCTTAAGTCATGAAAAAAAAAAAATGAAAAAATGAAAAAAAAAAAAAAAAAAAAAAAAAAAATGGAAAAAAAAAAAAAATAAAATAAAAATAAAATAAACTTACCCAAATTCTCTTAAATTAATTGGTAGTTTTGGTGACGACTCATTGGTTCGTATCCCTGACAAGAAATCATCAAGTTGTCCCAGCACTTCTTTCCTTTTTGTTTGGGTATTGTTTGTAGGTGTTGTTGTTGTTGTTGATGGTTGTAATGTGTGTTGTTTAGTTGTACTTTCCTTCGTCAGATTATTTAAGAAGATATGGTTTTCTGTTTCTCTTCTTTGTCTTTCACTTCCCATTATCTCTCCTCTTCTTTTTTCACTTCCCATTGCTTCTCTTGTATTTCTTTCACTTCCCATTATCTCTCCTCTCCTCTTTACACTTCCCATTACCTCTCCTCTTCTCTTTTCACTTCCCATTATCTCTCCTCTCCTCTTTTCACTTTCCATTATCTCTCCTCTTCTATTTTCACTTCCCATTATCTCTCCTGCATTTCTTTCACTTCCCATTATCTCTCCTCTTCTATTTTCACTTCCCCTTATCTCTCCTCTTCTATTTTCACTTCCCATTGCTTCTCTTGTATTTCTTTCACTTCCCATTATCTCTCCTCTTCTATTTTCATTTCCCATTGCTTCTCTTGTATTTCTTTCACTTCGGACTGATGGTAATTTTGTGGTATAAGAATGAGACATTATTCCTGGGTTTGTGTGTCTCCTGTTTGCCACTTCCTCAACGGCTACCAACTTGTCAATCATCTCGTCGGTGAGGCCCTCTGGTGGTGTGTGTTCCAGGAAGTCTAACAGGACGTCGGTATTGCCACACTTCTTGTACGACCACAGTGCTTCCTGCCATCTTCGTAAATCGCGTGACTTTTTTTCCAGTCTTGGTAAATCCTGTGACCTTTTTTTTTCCAATTTTGAGTGGTTTATGGGATGCCGTGTCCTTCCTTCCCCTTGTGGATATCTACTCGTTGATGCCCTTCCTGTCGTCGTTCTTCTTTCTGACGTTTCCATGAGGCATTCCACTTTGGATACCAATTCTCGTGACCACCTGAGTTCTTCTGCCGTTTCCCTGGCCTCGCGTTCCAAGCTACAAATATCAGGGACAATGTTTATATTCCTCTCCATCATCTCTTTCTCTTCCTTCTCACTGTTTATCTTCCTCTCCATGGATTCCTCTTCCTTTTCCATCTCTTTTTCTTCTTCCTCACTGTTTATCTTTCTCTCCATCTTTTCCTCTTCCTCCTCCATCTCTTCCTCTTCCTCCATCTCCTCTTCCTCCTCCTCCTCCTCCTCCTTCGTGTATCTGTCATCATCATCATCAACATCAACAACATTACCACACCTAGCATTCTGTCCAGCTTGACACAACTCCTCAAAGGTCATCCCACCACCCAGGAACGCGTCCACCAACTCGCTCATCGGTCTCTCCTCGTAATTTTTAGAACCCTCGTACTTTTTTAAATCCTCATAATTTTTAGAACCGTCGTATTTTTTTAAATCCTCATAATTTTTAGAACCGTCGTATTTTTTTAAATCCTCATAATTTTTAGAACCCTCGTACTTTTTTAAATCCTCATAATTTTTAGAACCCTCATACTTTTTTAAATCCTCATAATTTTTAGAACCGTCGTATTTTTTTAAACCCTCATACTTGGTTAAACCCTCAATTTTTTTTTTAGAATCCTCGTCGTAATTGGCAAAACCCTCGTCTTTTTTTTCTTCAGGAACAACAAGGTCCTTATTAAACTTTTGTAGTGTCTTAATTTTATAGGATTTTGAGTGTAGTGAAGGCAATGTTGTGTCCTTCCCTTCAATAATATCATCACCACCAACACCACCAACATCAACATCATCATCACCAAACCTAGACACAGTGTTTTTTGGTTGACGGACCATTTTCTGTTTTTTGGTGTATTTCCCGTTCTGGTATAAACTTGCAACATC
This sequence comes from Petrolisthes cinctipes, assembly GCA_033782935.1. NCBI lineage: Eukaryota > Metazoa > Arthropoda > Malacostraca > Decapoda > Porcellanidae > Petrolisthes > Petrolisthes cinctipes. The sequence continues at coordinate 24,291 of JAWQEG010005481.1, read as the reverse complement.
ACAGAGAGGAAATTCACCGACATCAACAATTTTTTCCTCTTCACCGACATCAACAATTTTTTCCTCTTCACCGACATCAACAATTCTTTCCTCTTCACCGACATCAACAATTCTTTCCTCTTCACCGACATCAACAATTTTTTCCTCTTCTTCTTCTTTGAGGTTTGGTCGTAGTGAAATATTCAGTTGATCTTCTAAGCTTTCTAATCTCCTCTGGGCCACTTCACGGGGGATGTCAAACACGTGGATAATCCTTCCATTTGTTGGTTGTGGAGTGGTTGTGGTGGAAGGAGTGGTGGGAAGATGATGAGTGGAATGTGTGTGGAGAAGAGAGTGGTGAAGAGAATGATGAGGAGAGGCAGCAGAAGAGAGGGAGTGAGAGGGGTAAAGAGGATGATGAGGAGAGGAGGGAGAGGTGTTAGGGAGATGATGAGGAGAGGCAGAAGAGAGGGAGTGAGAGGGGTAAAGAGGATGATGAGGAGAGGAGGGAGAGGTGTTAGTGAGAGCCTCAGTTGTACATTGGTGACTTTCTTGATGTTGGGAGTGAGAGGTGATGAGGTTATTTCCATCCATCTTAAAGTCTGTCTGTGTCTGTAAAGGGAAATATGGGACAATGTAATTATTAGCTACTCAGAGAATTGATTTTTTTTTTTTCATTTTTGCATAATATATTTTTAATTCATGTAATTATTATCAACCAGAGATTTTTTTTTTTTTTTTTTTTTTTTTTTTTTTTTTTTTTTTTTTTTTTTCATTTTTGCATAATATGTATATTTTTACTTCATGCATTCTGAAGTATTGGAACAAGGAGTAGAAAATTTAATAATGTAGGGTAAATATATATGGTGTAAAACAAATTAATTATCTACCAATGGTACAGTATACATGTTTTTTTATAAATACCGTAATATATTTTTACTTGATGCACTCTGGAGTATTGGAACAAGGAGTGGAAAATGATGTAGGGAATAAGCGAATACAAGAATTAAAAGGGAGAGATATGATGATGATGATGATGACAGAGGTGGGACAGAAAGCATTGAAGGAAATAAAAGGAAAGGAAGGACAGTAAACACCAAGGAAATAGAAGGAAAGGAGGGACAGTAAACACCAAGGAAATAGAAGGAAAGGAGGGACAGTAAACACCAAGGAAATAGAAGGAAAGGAGGGACAGTAAACACCAAGGAAATAGAAGGAAGGAAGGGACAGTAAACACCAAGGAAATAGAAGGAAAGGAGGGACAGTAAACACCAAGGAAATAGAAGGAAAGGAGGGACAGTAAACACCAAGGAAATAGAAGGAAAGGAGGGACAGTAAACACCAAGGAAATAGAAGGAAAGGAGGGACAGTAAACACCAAGGAAATAGAAGGAAAGGAGGGACAGTAAACACCAAGGAAATAGAAGGAAAGGAGGGACAGTAAACACCAAGGAAACAAAAGGAAAGGAGGGACAGTAAACACCAAGGAAATAGAAGGAAAGGAGGGACAGTAAACACCAAGGAAATAGAAGGAAAGGAGGGACAGTAAACACCAAGGAAATAGAAGGAAAGGAGGGACAGTAAACACCAAGGAAATAGAAGGAAAGGAGGGACAGTAAACACCAAGGAAATAGAAGGAAAGGAGGGACAGTAAACACCAAGGAAATAGAAGGAAAGGAGGGACAGTAAACACCAAGGAAATAGAAGGAAAGGAGGGACAGTAAACACCAAGGAAACAGAAGGAAAGGAGGGACAGCAAACACCAATGAATACTATAGAAGGAAAGGAGGGACAGCAAGCACAAATATAAAAAAATAGCAGGAAAGGAGGGACAGTAAACATGAAAGAAATAGAAGAAAAAGAGGGAAAGAAATAGAAGAAAATAGAAGAAAAAGAGGGAAAGAAATAGAAGAAAAAAAGGGAAAGAAATAGAAGAAAAAGAGGGAAAGAAATAGAAGAAAAAAAGGGAAAGAAATAGAAGAAAAAGAGGGAAAGAAATAGAAGAAAATAGAAGGAAATAATAGGGACAATTAATTAACAAAACAAAAAAATTGAGTGTATGGGGTGCTGCAGAAACTTTCTCACCTGTGTTTCCGTCGTCGTGTGTCTCGCTCCAACAATGACGACAGCTTCTTCTTCTACACGTTCAGTTTCGGTCCACGAGTCTTTAACTTCGACGCCTCTCCTCTCCTCTGATGTGACATTGACCTCCTCCTCTCCTTCATGTTTAAAATTGGGTTGGTGTGTGTTTATTTGATGTATTTTTTCTTCCTTCTTTCCTTCCTGCTTAAAATTGGGTTGGTGTGTGTTAATTGGTTGGTATTTTCCCTCCTCCTCCTCCTCCTCTGTTTCCTTCTCTCCACCCTGTAGACTAGACTGTGTGCCCACGGAAATCCGATTATACTTTACACATTGCGAGTGCTCTGACGTACGACTGGTGGCGGGCTTCTGTCTCTGTTTATCTGTATCTATTTTCTCTGTACCATTCACCACTTGTTGTTGTTGTTGTTGTTGCTTTATAGGGCTAAAATAATTCCCCAAGTTTACATATTCGTACAGTACCCTTGATCCCTCACCAGTATAATATTTCCTATCAACACTCGCGTCCAGTTGTTTTATTTCCTTATTTTTGTTATCATTGAGTCTTGTAGCATCATGGTCAATCCTTAGTTGTTTCATTTCATTATTCTTATTATATTGCAGTTTTGTAGTATCATGGTCAGTCCTTAGTTCCCTATTATTATTATCTTGTTGTGTGTTTTGGTCGGGTTTTATAGAGAGCATTTCCGTGTACTTCCCGGTCTTGTATTTGTGAGCGTATCTGGCAACTTGGTCCAAAAACCCTTGGTCAATAATATTTTTTCTCTCTGTATCCACTTCATGACTGTTGGTTGTTGCTTCTTCTTCTTCCGTGGCCCTCCTCATCCTCCCCTTCTTCTCCTCCTCCTCCATCATTACCTGCGTCACTTCCCGGTCTTTGGGTTTGCCGTTCTCATTCATCGTTGCATTCACTCCACCGTCTATAAGAATATTTTTTGTATTGTTGATGTTCCGCTCACCTTGCATGCATCTTTTGGACTCTCTTAATTCCTCTTGGCCTCTCTCTCCCTTCCTGTACAATATATCTGTAAATCCTTCCTGCGTTGTCACCTTGGGTTTGGTCCCCACCCTCAGCACTTTGAATCGGTCTTGTTTCATCGCATTTCCAACGTAGAATGAGAACACCTGCTGTGGGTCTAGGAAATTGAGTGACTTACGAGTGCTGCTCTCCCTCTGGTGGTGGTGGATGGGTGAATATGATGAAGGTATGGTAAGTATTTTCATATCATTATTACCTACTTCACCCCCATCAATGTTGACGTTATTCTGGTTCTGCGATGACTTCTGTGTAGTCATATAAGCCTTTTTTCTATTGGTCACAGCTATAGGTAATTTCCTCAATAGCCAAGGTTGGTGTTGTGTTGTTGTAATGTCACACTCAGGTTGATCCATAGTCAGTAATTTCAACCTCCTATCTTCAACCATTTTTTTCAGCCTGACATTATTAGCCGAGGTTTCGTCACTTTCACTTCTGGCGTCATTTCCAGGGAGAGGTTTTATCTTAACTCTTATGGGGATGGATTTGAGACAGAGTGGTTGTTCATCCCATTTCTTAACTTGGCTTTTGTCACTTGTTTTATTTATTGTCACAGTTTTCTTTTTTCTATTCACCTCTTGCCTGCTGCTAACTTTATCATTCCTTTCTCTCCTTTCCTCCTCTCTTTTATTCTCCTTTATTCTTCCTCTTCTCTCTCCATCACCGTGCTTGCTTTTAACTCTATTATTCCTTGCTTTCCTTTCCTCCTCTCTTTTATACACTTTTATTCCTCCTTTCTTAAACGCACCAGACTGGCATTTCTCCATTTCCTTGTGCATAATAATATTCTTGTAAATATTCCCTTGCTTTGACATGAACACACTTCCTTCATCACTCAGATCAGAGACATGAAGTGAGTCAGGAAGTGTCACGTCATCCAAGGTGTTGTCGGCTGCTGGAATTACAGACTCATCCACCACCGACTCATCCACCACCGACTCATCCACTACCGATTCATCCACCACCGACTCATCCACCGCCAACTCATCTTCACTCTGGGCGGTCAGATCCGATATATTCAACCACCTACCGCTGCCATCGGTTATTTTTCTCTGCCAGGTTAGGTCCTGTGTTTGTGTTTTTGTTGTTGTTGTGTTGCGTTGTTGTTTTGTTGTTGTTGTGTTGCGTTGTTGTTTATTTGTTGTTGTTGTTGTTGTTGTTGCGGCGGTGGTGGTGGTGGTGGTGTGTGTCCGAGGTAATCGAAGCAGTCGGCACACACTGGGTTCGCGGATGTGGTCGGGTGTCTCAATACAAGGCAGACCATCACTCGCGTTCTGGTAACACTGCATCACGGTTTTGTTGTTGTAATGATGATGACGATGATGATGTTGTTGTTGTAGTGGTTGTTGTTGTTGATGTTGTTGTTGTTGTTGTTGTTGGGGTGAGGGTCGTTCTGCCTCGTCTACTTCCACCACTCTGTGTTTTGGTTTAGAATAGTTTTTATATCTGGCCTTAAATGGTTCCCAGAGTCTAAAAGGTCCAGAACTCTTGCTATCCATTGTGCTATTTCCTTCACTCCTATTTTCTTTACTCCTATCTTTATTTCCTTCACTCCTATCCTCATTTCCTTCACTCCTATTTTCTTTACTCCTATCCTCATTTCCTTCACTCCTATCCACATTTCCTTCACTCCTATCCACATTTCCTTCACTCCTATCCACATTTCTTTCACTCCTATCCACATTTCCTTCACTCCTATTCTCCATGCTTGACCTTAACACTTTCTTTTCATTTTGGTGGTACATACAATTTGAAAGATCAACAACAACATCATCATCATCATTTGGTTCTTCAGTTGAATATTTATCATTACCCAGCCTTGAAGTACTGGTGGTATCTTTGTTATGTTCCTTAGAGCTTGCTAAAATATACAGTCTTGTTCCCTCAGCTTGTGTTTTGTTACTAGGGTTATTATTATCTGTGTCACTCTCTCTGTTGTTACTCAGTTTATTATCTACGTCACTCTCCCTCTTGTTACTCAGTTTATTATCTATGTCACTCAGTTTATTATCTATGTCACTCTCCCTCTTGTTACTAAGTTTATTATCTATGTTACTCTCCCTCTTGTTACTAAGTTTATTATCTATGTCACTCTCCCTGTTGTTACTGAGTTTATTATCTGTGTCACTCTCTCTGTTGTTACTAAGTTTATTATCTATGTCACTTTCTCTGTTGTTACTCAGTTTATTATCTATGTCACTCTCCCTCTTGTTACTAAGTTTATTATCTATGTTACTCTCCCTCTTGTTACTAAGTTTATTATCTATGTCACTCTCCCTCTCATTACCTAGTTTATTATCTATGTCACTCTCCCTCTTGTTACTGTTACTGTCTCTGTTATTATGAAATTTATTATTATCTATGTCACTTTCCCTGCCTCTAATAGATTGTTGTTGTTGTTGTTGTTGAGGTGATGATGTGACTCTTTCAATATCCTCACCCCTCAAACTTTTCACGGATACATATTCCTCGGTGGGTACACATTTTCTCTCAATATCCTCGCTGCCTTTCAAACAGTCAACAGATACATTCTCCTCTTTGGACAATACATATTTTCTTTTGACATCTTCGTCCGTAGAATGGCTGACGGATACATTTTTCCCGGTGGGCGTGTAATATTTTCTACCATCAGACTTCAGTAACTTGGTATCAGTTGTATCTTCACTTGTTATTACTTCTGATTCATTAGCATTTTTAATTTTGGTTTTCCTGTCAACATGTTTGGAGGATGAAGGAATGGGATGCTTCTTTGACCGTGATATAACATTAACATGCTTGGAGGATGAAGGAATGGGATGATGGGATCTTGACTGTGATAAATATTGCCATTTCAACGCATCAACCACATCCTCTTCACTGAGCTTAATCATTATTGCACTTGTCTCATCAGAAAAAGCAGTGATATCAGTTGACGAGGAGACGAGGGTGAAGTTTCTATCGTCGCTCGTTATCCAGCGCACAAATTGAAACACTCCTGGTGAGTTTACAATGACCTTCGAGTCCAAAACATCTGATAATCTCAAAACCTTACTGAGAGAGAGGTCGAGATCAGCCTTTTTTTCTTGTGGTGGTGTGTGAGAAATTTTCATGTTTATAGGACGTGATTTTTTCTGCTTTCTGCCGCGTGTTGTACTTTCAGACTGGCTTCTGTGCGAGGAGGAACCCTGATGACGTCGTTCTTTTCTCCTGGACTGGGATCTTGAGCGTATTTTTCTCCTCCTTGAACTGTGGATGTGACTGTGTTGTGTTTTTGTTGTGGTGTTTGAAGGAACGGATATGCTTCTGGTTTTGCTGTTATGTCTTGAACTGTCTTGTCTTGATGAGAAGGAAATGATGCCAACTCCACTATCTGAACTCATTCTTCCCTTTGTGGAGTGACACAGGGAACGAAATAATCCTTTATGTTCAGTTGGAAATACACTTTTGTCCACTACTGAAAGAACAGATGGGTCAAAAGTGTCAAATTTTAGGGACGATTTTTCCGAGTGTACTGGAAACATTTGTGACTTTACCTTCAGTCCTAAAAACTCTCTCTTCTTAATGTGACAACTGAAGCTGGCAAGTAGAGGAATGTTATTGGTTGCTAACTGAGGCAGAATCTCGACATTCCTCACTGACGTCATGTTGATAAATAAATAGAGAAACTTTTGTAATTCATCCTGAATGCTGGTAGATAT
>JAWQEG010005481.1:0-12500 GCA_033782935.1 Petrolisthes cinctipes | reverse complement strand
CAGTACAAATCACTGAATCAGAGAGTGGAAGAAAGTATTATGAGATGGTATGGGCATGTAGAAATAATACAAGAATACTGATAAAAAGGTGTATGAGTTAATTATGAAGGAAGGAGAAGATGGGGAAGACCAAGGAGAAGATGAATTACATGATATTATGGTGAGTAATTGTGTAAGAAAGTGTGCAAGAAATATGAATGAAACAAGAGAACTGGTACAGTCAGCAAATAAAAGTTTCGTTACCATCTTTTTAACAGTGTGATGTAATGTTGGTACACCTGACTGGAGAGTCAGGCTTGACACAAGGGCCACATAGGCCCACCCTCTGTGCCCATGGGTAGCTATGGAGGAATGACGTTCTTTCACCCAGTGCTATTTTTTCTGGGTATTTCACGGTTATTTTTGTCCTAAAATACTCAAATGCATTTCCTTATGTTTAATAATGAATAGTTAAATAGTTATAGTTCTTGAACACTCAAAATTTAATTTAAAATTAGCTAAACTTTTGATATAAAAAAGTTGACACTGCTGCGGCCCGAGTATTATGGGGGCGAAGACAATACCAGTCCTGGATGTCTGGGATAACACGAGGCACGGCTGCCCAGTCAGCGGAGTACCAATCCTACCGGGCTTACCCATGTTAAAATTAACGTAGGAGTGGTAACCAAACTTTTTTTGCCGACTGTACAGTCGGCAAAAAAAGTTTCGTTACCACCCCTATGTTAATTTTAACATGGGTAAGCCCGGTAGGGTTGGTACTCCGCTGACTGAGCAGCTGTGACTCGTGTCATCCGGGACATGCTGGACGGGAATCGTCATTGCCGCGGCAGTGTCGACTTTTTTATATCAAAAGTTTGCTGAATTTAAATTAAATTTTGAGTGTTCAAGAACAATAACAAGAATAACCGTGAAATACCCAGAAAAAATAGCACTGGCTGAAAGAACGTCATTCCTACTTGACTGCCCATGACACACTGAGGGGCATTGGCCAGGGGCAGGGACTTATGGAGGCCGGAGGGTGGCGGAGGTACCACACTCACCAGTTAGGTGTACCAACATTACATCACACTGTTAAAGGGATGGTAACAAAACTTTTTTTGCCGACTGTACATGATAGACAAGAGTGTAAGAGTTTCACAAAGAAGTGTGTATGTTAAGTTAAGGCTGGCAACCCACAATGGCTCCTTTCACCAAGGCTAAGTGAACGTATTTACATCATGAATGAAACAACTTGTGTGGGGGGGGGGGGAGGTAAGAATTGTTGTGGTTTGAAAGGGTGTGTGTGTGTGTGTGTGTGTTACCCTTTACACTGGGTACTTTGTCTTTACTTTCTATATTTCTACTTTCCTTTTCTACCACTAGGCACTAGAGCCTCCCTATCCCTTGAGGAATGGGAAATGGGGTATTGTTAATGATGATAATACAGCCAGATAAATAATACATGTATAATATTATATCTTACACACACATACCTTTTAACCCAATAATACATGTATAATATTATATCTTACACATACATACCTTTTAACCCATAGTATCATATTATACACATACCTTTTAAACCATAGTATCATATTATATCTTACACACACATACCTTTTAACCCATAGCCAGCAGCATTAGTGAGTGGGGGAAACTTATGAGGTTTGTATGGTGGTGGAATGTCAACTCCCAGACTGAGAATATCACTTGCTGCTTTCCGACCCAAACTGCCAATCATTTCACGGGCTGCGTTGATCACACACTTTATATTCTTCCTTCCCAGTGTTGGTAGGTCACTTTTCTCATCGCTGACTTCCTTCAGTCTTGACCCACACTTTGTAAACATACTTATAAATTCATACAGTTTATTTGATAGGGTTGTATTGCATGATTTATTCACATCACTCTTTTGTCTAGTGTAAAGACTGTTTGGATTATTTTCATCGGTATATAAAGCTTCAGCAGGCGTCTTATCATTTTTATATTTGACGGTATTTGGAGTAGTGAGTTGAGTAGAATCCAATCCAGACTGTAACACCAACATAACAAGATGATAAACCCATACCAAGTACTCAGACAGACCACACACATCGTCACGTGATAGGTAAGCATACAGTATGGAGTGAAGGTATTGACTTAGCTTACCCTTACTCACACTCCTTGATGTTAAACCTACAATAATCTCACACTTCCATGTCACTATAGCTTGTAGATACAGACCCTTAAGGTAAAGTTGTTGTGGCTGTTTAACCTTTAGTCTTTTCTTCTTAACATCACCAAAGTTATAACCCAACTGCTGTAACTTGGTCTGTATGATATTCAACACCGCTGTCGATTTATGGTAGGTGCCGAGGTGTGATTTTCCGCCGACCCTGATGTGCATGTGGACTTTTGAGGCGTTGATGTACAGACACTCCCACAGCTTCTTTATTTGGAGGGACAATGATGCTGCACCAACAACAACACCACCACCACCACCACCACCACCAATATCACCAATACTATCATCATCATCACATTTCATCACCTTTTGAGACACTGCTTCACCACCACCAACACCACCCCCACCAACACCAACACCACCACCCCCACCACCACCATCCCCACTATCAACACCACCCCCACCACCACCAACACCAACACCACCCCCACCACCAACACCAATACCAACACATTTTTTCTGGTGCCAACACAATGGACCAACATTTGTCACCTCCAGGCCAGGATAGACCAACTTGTGATCATATGGACATTGTGGGTTATTCCTCATTTGTGGTCTAAAACAAACTGCTTCTTTGAGTGTTTGTTCCAGGGTATTAAGTGTTTGTGTGAGTACCAGTAGAGTAGCGGTGGCACTGCTATCACCAGCATGCTTCTCACTGGCCAGGAGTGTGTGTAGGAGTTTGTGTGTGAGACGTAGAGTTGGTTTCACAAGGTGTAGAGATTTGGGCCACACTGACAACACCTGTGTGGGAATTAAACACATATATACATAGTTCAATATTCACTCTCAGTTTAAATACATTCCCGAAAGACAAAATTTGAGTTTATTGAATATTTACTCTCAGTTTAAATACATTCCCAAAAGACAAAATTTGAGAGTTTATTGAATATTCACTCTCATTCCCAAAAAAGACAATATTTGAGACTTTGTTGAATATCTAGTGTCAGTTTACATACATTCCAAAAAGACAAAAATAGAGAGTTTATTGAATATTTAGTCTCAATTTAAATACATTCTCAGATGACAGAAGTAGAGATTTGGGCCACACTGACAAAAACAACCTGTGATACACACCCATAACACAAGTGGTAAACAATAAATAAACAAACAAACAAATAAGGTCTGCCCAGGGGGGGCTGACTTTATTCTCTGTGAATATTAGTTATCCTCCACAGGGCTACAATAAAGATTGTTGTAGCATCTGGTCACTTTATAGTGCATTGGACAACATCTGTCTACATGGCTGGTGTCATGGAAGGTACGGACCCACTTGTACCTCTTGTGGTAATATGGACTTGGTGACCACAACACTGGCTGTGTGATCAAAGACCTTCCCTCCAATGAGACCCCCAGACTCCCTGGTCCAGTAAGCTGTGGTACCATTACCCTGGCATATAGGGACATACAGACTCCCTGGTCCAGTAAGCTGTGGTCCCATTACCCTGGCATATAGGGACATACAGCCCCTCCTTTATTTTAATTTGTATTTTCACTGTGACCAGAGTGTACCAGGGGTGTGTGGGACAGGAGGCCATTCTGCCCCGGGAGAACATCAACAACAACAACAACAAACAAGGTATTATAGTATATCCTCTTTATCATAATATGTAAATACAAGAAATAAAATGAACCAACAACTCACCCCAACAAATGTGTGGTAAATATGTAGTATCTGTATGAGACTGTGTTGATGGTCCGGTGCATCATGATCACTGTTGGCTGATGTGAGTGTGTTCATTAGTTGGCCCAGGAGGTGTGTTACGGCCCTACCCCGGCCCCTCCAGTCCCCTGTGTGTGGCCCAGGGTGTGTGGCCAACAGGGTCCATGATGCTAGTAGCGGGCTCACTACGTCATCAATCTAAAAAAATAATTCAGACTGAGATGGTAATACAAGACACAAACCTAATAGACTATTTTGTTATTACATTAGAACTTGGATATATACTGAATAAAATAAATATAATGAATAGAATTTATATATACTAAATAAATACTTGTATCCACCAACCATCACTTCATTATACACTCATTGAAGATCACTAAATGTTTTCCCAGACTTGTGTTATTCATTACCATACACACTATGTAATTTACTGAGACTATGTTAAAAGGATAGTGTGTGTGTGTGTGTGTGTGTGTGTGTGTGTGCGTGTGTGTGTGTGTTCCCAGACTTGTGTTATTCATTACCATACACACTAAGTAATTTACTGAGACTATGTTAAAAGGATAGTGTGTGTGTGTGTGTGTGTGTGTGTGTGTGTGTGTGTTTTTTCCCAGACTTGTGTTATTCATTACCATATACACTAAGTGATTTACTGAGACTATGTTAAAAGGATAGTGTGTGTGTGTGTGTGTGTGTGTGTTTTTTTTTTTTTCCCAGACTTGTGTTATTCATTACCATACACACTAAGTGATTTACTGAGACTATGTTAAAAGGATAGTGTGTGTGTGTGTGTTTGTGTGTGTGTGTGTGTGTGTTCCCAGACTTATGTTATTCATTACCATACATACACACTAAGTGATTTACTGACCCTGTGTTAATTAAAAGGATATAATGATGTGATAAATTAACCATCTTATATTCACCATTCTGTCAGCTTCAGAGACTGTATAATGGTGTCCAGTCTTCCAGTCGTTTTGTCCAGTTTCACTCTGGCTCCACAAATTTACCTGCAGAACACAAAAAGGCATAAACAAACCAATATTAACTTAACGCACATAATACACTAACAAATATTAACTTAACACACATAATACACTAACAAATATTAACTTAACACACATAATGCACAAACCAATATTAACTTAACACACATAATGCACACACCAATATTAACTTAACACACATATTGCACACACCAATATTAACTTAACACACATAATGCACAAACCAATATTAACTTCACAAACAAATATTAACTTAACACACATAATGCACAAACAAATATAAACTTAACAAACCAATATTAACTTAACACACATAATGCACAAACCAATATTAACTTAACACACATAACACACAAACAAATATTAACTTAACAGACATTGTGGCTGGAATTATATTTACATTAATAAGTTTAGAACTGTGTATGTATCAACTGAAGCAACAACTATATGTATGTAATTTGAGGATGGAGGTTCATGGTGCCTCACAGACTCGAATCATCACCATACCAAACCAGTGGAACTTTGTTTGGATTCAGTGAGTGTGTGTTCCCAGACATGTGTTATTCATTACCATACACACTAAGTGATTTACTGAGACTATGTTAATAAAAGGATAGTGTGTGTGTGTGTGTGTGTGTGTGTGTGTGTGTGTGTGTGTGTGTGTGTGTGTGTGTGTGTGTGTGTGTGTGTTTGTTTTCCCAGGCTTGACCAACACAAAACTTCAACCTTATTTTTGTCTCATGGAAGGAAGGAAGGAAGGCAGGACAGTTTTTGGACACATTCTCACCTTACATCCGTCTTGTGGCCTGGTGTGATCATCTGAAAGGTTGGGTACAGAGAGAGCCAAGCGCCAAGTACTGTTGGTGCGGATGTATGAGTAGTGGTGAGTGACGGATGAGTGCCGCAGCTGGTGGAGGGAGTGACCAGCTGTGCCTAATAACTGGTCTACAATCTCCTCGTCTCTGTTGTAGGGGATGGATTGATATTAGGTGCAGCAACAAAATAGGTGCTGTGGAAATGAGTTACTTGAGAGGAGCATGTGGACTTACTAGGTGGGATGGAGAAAGTAATGAGTGTGTATGAGAGATGTGGTATGAATGAGAAGGCAATTGGTATTGAGTGTGTGGTGGTTGAGAGAGTGAAGCGTAATACATTGAGATGGTTTGGACATGTGGAGAGAATGTAAGGTGTGGAGTTTGTAAAGAAGGTGTATGGAAGTGAAGTTGTGGCACCTGGTGTGAGAGGCAGACCACCGGTTAGATGGCAGAACAGAGTGGAAGAGTATGTAAAGGAGAGAAACATGAGGGGCAGAGTAGGGAGTAAGGAGGGAGTGTTGGAACAGAGTGGAAGAGTATGTAAAGGAGAGAAACATGAGGGACAGAGTAGGGAGTAAGGAGGGAGTGTTGGAACAGAGTGGAAGAGTATGTAAAGGAGAGAAACATGAGGGACAGAGTAGGAATGGACCAAGTAAGGAGGGAGTGTTGGAACAGAGAGAATTGGAGACACTTCTGCCGTGGCCACCCCCTTGGGGGGAGTTCCCAGAGGGAACGAGGCGTCAGAGCTATAGATAGATAGATAGGCAACAGTGAGGTCATATAGCTCCCAAGGAAGAAGGTGATCGTCTCTCTAGGGGAATTTTAAATATAATAGAGCGAGGGATAATTGTTTTATTATTTCTAAGGTTTTGTCTGAAAATGAAATGGACTATATAATTTATGGTGTACAGTAGAGTGAGCAATATTTGGGATATTTCCTCAAGGTTTTATCTGAAAATTAATCGTAATCAGTAAATTATTTGATCAATCACCCTCAAATCAACCAATCACCTTACCCAAATCAATCAATCACCTAACCAATCCTCCAATCATTAAAATCACTAACCTTAAATCAATCAATAATCAATCACTTAATCTTCCCCAAACCAATCCTTTTCCTAATCATTAAAATCACTTATAACCTTAAATCAATAATCAATCACTTAATCTTCCCCAAACCAATCCTTTTCCTAATCAATATAATCACTAATAACCTTAAATCAATAATCAATCACTTAAGCTACCCCAAACCAATCCTTTTCTTAAGGGGGTGCGGGAGTAGGGGGACAGGCTTGTGGGAGGGGGGGTAGAAAGCCTGTCCCCGATTCCCGCACCCCCCTAACCCCCCCCCCCCAAGCTTGTCCCCCTACTCCCGCACCCCCCTAACCCCCCCCAAGCCTGCCCCCTACTCCCGCAACCCCCACAAGCCTGTCCCCTACTCCCACACCCCCCTAAACACCCCTTCAAGCCTGTCCCCCTACTCCCGCACCCCTCTAACACCCCCCCAAGCCTGTCCCCATATTCCCGCACCCCTACATAGCCTATCCCCTACTCCCGCACCCCCCTAAACCCCCCCCCATAGCCTATCCCCTACTCCTGCACCCCCCTACTCCCGCACCCCCCTAAACCCCCCCCTCCCACTATTCCCGCACCCCCCTAATCAATATAATCACTACTACTACTACTACTACTACTTACCTAGCAGCATTGATGGGTAGTGTTAGTATGGACATCCTCACACCTGACGACAACATAATCTTGTCCTCCTTGGGGTGACACGAGATGCACAATTTCAGTCTTGTATTCTCACTGTTCTCGTTTCTGTCCGTGACGTATTGGTAGGTAGGAATAATTAGTCTCGGTTGTAGATTATTATTATTATTACTATTATTATTATTATTATTATTACTATTATTATTATTATTACTATTATTATTATTATTACTATTATTATTATTATTATTATTATTACTATTATTATTATTACTATTATTATTATTACTATTATTACTATTATTACTATTATTATTATTATTACTATTATTATTATTACTATTATTAATACTATTATTATTATTATTATTACTATTATTATTACTATTATTATTATTATTACTATTATTACTATTATTATTACTATTATTATTATTACTATTATTATTATTACTATTATTACTATTATTATTACTATTATTATTATTATTATTACTATTATTATTATTATTACTATTATTATTATTATTACTATTATTATTATTATTATTACTATTATTATTATTATTAGTTTGATGATGTTGATGGTAATGATGATTATTATTATTGTCATCATTATTATTATAATTTGTATTACAGTATTCTTATTATTTTCACATAATTATTATTTTCATTTTTTTATCATTATTATGACAGTATTTTTATTATTATTTTCATTATTATTATTGATATTATTATGTTGATGACCTGGATTTTAGCTAAGGATAGAATAATAAATAATTAATATTGATAATTATTAACTCATTATTGTGTTATTATTATGTTGATGACCTGGATTTTAGCTAAGGATAGAATAATACATAATTAATATTGATAATTATTAACTCATTATTGTGTTATTATTATGTTGATGACCTGGATTTTAACTAAGGATAGAATAATACATAATTAATATTGATAATTATTAACTCATTATTGTGTTGTGATAACTAAGGATAGAATAATAAATAACAATACATAATTAATATTGATAATTATTAACTCATTATTGTGTTGTGATGCGGTGGTGTTGGGATGGAGGGGGAGGAGCCAGGAGGGGGGGAGGGTGAGGTGTGGCCCCGAGCATGACAACCTGAGCAGCGGGCCCAGTCTGGTGGCCACGAACACGGCCCCGGACCCCACACACCCGACTATCAGTGTGTTGTTATGGCACCAGGCAAGGTCACTCACACACTCATATTGTTGTTGTTGTTGTTGTTGTTTTCTTTGGCTGCTGGGAGAAAGTTGGGTATATGTGAGGGAAGACAGGTACCCATATCCATCATGACAGTACACACACACACACACACACACACACACACACACACATATAGTTCACAAACCTATGAGCAGCGTGTGTGTGAGGGAAGAGAACACACACACACACACACACACACACACACACACACACACACACACACACATATAGTTCACATACCTATGAGCAGCGTGTGTGTAAGGGAAGAGAACACACACACACACACTCACACTGTTAACTCTACTCACTGTCTGTCACACACACACACACACATATCACTAAATTAGAAAAAGTACAAAGAGCAGCAACAAGATGGCTACCAAGTCTAAGAGAACTAAGCTATGAAGAAAGACTAAAGAAACTAAAATTACCTAAACTGGAAGAAAGACGAAAGAGAGGAGATATGATTATGGTTTACAAATGTGTCACAGAAAAAGAAAAGATAGATATAGATAACTTATGTCAACAAGGAATACCTACAATGAGAGGACACAGTAAGAAATTAAATAAAAGAAGAGGAGATAAAGATGTACAGAAATATAGCTTTCCAAATAGAGTAATAGACGAATGGAATAAATTACCAGAAGTAGTGGTGTGTGTCAAAAACATACATAACTTTAAAGAAAAATATGATAATTGTGTTTTAAAATACGGGACATTGACTCAATCCTGTAAAGATACAAATAGGTAAGAAGAAGTAGTGTGTGTCAAAAACATACATAACTTTAAAGAAAAATATGATAATTGTGTTTTAAAATACGGGACATTACAAGCTGAACTCAATACTGTAAAGATACAAATAGGTAAGAACAAATAGGTAAGAACATACCTAAGAGCAGTACATGTGTATGTATAATGAGCGGTAGACACATCGACCACCACAACATTCCTACACAAGGGATGATGAGTGATCAGCTTAGGGTGTTGACATTCACCAGAGTTGATAGCAGTACACAGTAGAGTCTCACCATGAGCATATCTATAACAATGGTTGGTTCATAGAGGTTGGTATAGATGACTCCACTACTATTTTAATTAACGGGGGTGTGTGGGAATAGAGGGACAGGCTTGGGGGGGAGTTAGGGGGGGTGCGGGAATAGAGGGACAGGCTTGGGGGGGGTTAGGGGGGTGCGGGAATAGAGGGACAGGCTTGGGGGGGGTTAGGGGGGTGCGGGAATAGGGGGACAGGCTTGGGGGGGAGTTAGGGGGGGTGCGGGAATAGAGGGACAGGCTTGGGGGGGTGTGGGAGTAGGGGGACAGGCTTGGGGGGGATGCGGGAGTAGGGGGACAGGCTTGGAGGGGTGCGGGAATAGAGGGACAGGCTTGGGGGGGTGCGGGAGTAGGGGGACAGGCTTGGAGGGGGTTTGGGAGTAAGGGGACAGGCTTGCGGGGGGTTTTGGGGGGTGCGGGAATAGGTGGACAGGCTTGGGGTGGGTAGAAAGCGTGTCCTCTATTCCTGCACCCCCCCTAACCTCCCCCAAGCCTGTCCTCCTACTCTAGCACCCCCCAAAGCCTGTCTCCTACTCCCTCACCCCCCTAAACCCCCCACAAGCCTGTCTTGATATTCCCACACCCCCCTGACCCCCCCCAAGCCTGTCCCCCTACTCCCGCAAAACCCCCCGCACCCCCCTAAACCCCCCACAAGCCTGTCTGTTATTCCCACACCTCCTTAATCATCATAATAATAATAATAAAGGAACGGACAGAACTCACTCCTACTATAATTATTTTCCACCATAAGACAGCTACCGGTATGTATGTATGTAAACAAACACAGGGGTGCCACATCTCGCCCATCTTATCTGACACTGTGTGCTCGTTACTAGTGGAGGCAACTGTACCCTGTCACAAAACAAAGTCAAATCTTACAGGAAGCAACTTTTTTTGTGGTCAAATATGGAGTCAAGGAGTAGTAGTAGCTGCTTGTTAAAAATTAGACGATGGCATTTAATTAAGAACCCTGTGTGTTTGTGTATGATTAATTATTGGAGGATTCTGATTCCTCCTGACTATGAGTTGATTCCACAGTGGTTGGTATTGGTTTGTAAGCATGCAAACGAAGGAATGTTAGCCGTGTAAATGACTTATGGATTAATTATTCAATGAATTTGGTGAGTAAACTATGCAGTGATCATTATTATCTAACTGTTTTAATAGATTTTGTGAATGTGGATACTCACCTTTTGGAAAAAAATGCGGCCTTACAAGTGTGGTTGGTTGGTAAGCTAACAAACAAATACCACTGTGGAATCGACCCTATGCCCCGAAACAAACTCCTTCCATATAGGTGTGTGTGTGTGTGTGTGTGTGTGTGTTTGTGTTTGTGTGTGTGTGTGTGTTTGTGTGTGTGTGTTTGTGTGTGTGTGTGTGTGTGTGTGTGTGTGTGTGTGTTTGTGTGTGTGTGTGTTTGTGTGTGTGTGTGTTTGTGTGTGTTTGTGTTTGTGTGTGTGTGTGTTTGTGTGTGTGTGTGTGTGTGTGTGTGTGTGTGTGTGTGTGTTTCGTGGCAATATTTAAAGGACTCATTTACCTCCAATTTTCTGACTACATCACACACAGGGCCCCTTAACCTATTTATTGAAAGGTTTCTCAGCTAACAAAACAAACAGTGGGAAGGTGAAATGTTTACATAGGTCACTTCTATATAGATGAGTATTATTGTCCATCACTGAACTATTATAATTACAATGATGAGTATTATTATTATCATTATTATTACTATGATTATTATTATTATTATTACTACTACTATTACTATTATTATTATTATTATTATTATCATTATTATTACTATCACTATTATTATTACTATTATTATTATTATTATTATTATCATTATTATTACTATGATTATTATTATTATTATTATTACTACTACTATTACTATTATTATTACTATTATTATTATTATTATTATTATCATTATTATTATTACTATCATCAATATTACTATCATTATTATTATTACTATTATTATTATTATTATTATTGTTTATTACCTTGTGATTAAAGTTCTTCTCTTGCATACAGCTTCATCTTCCATCAGACCAATATTCCTTAAAGAGAGAGTGTGTGTGTACCATCTTGGCGAGGCTCTATGAGTGCCGCCGGGAGTAGTGCCAGTGTGAGTGCCGGAGTAGAGCCATTGTGCCACGAGAGGATGAGGCTCGTTACTACAATGTTACCACACTCCAGGAAGACAAAACTAATGTAACACTCCTCTCCAACACCCTGAAACACACAAACACAAATATTTGATTATCTGTCCAGTTTTATACACATTTTTATCCGTAAACATATATCACAAACATTTTATTATCTGTCCAGTTTTATACATATTTTTATCTATAAACAAAATACAAACATTGTATTATCAGTCCAGTTTTATACACATTTTTATCCGTAAACAAAATACAGTCAGTTTATACACATTTCTATCTGTAACATCATTACAAACATTTTATTATCTGTCGTCCAGTTTTATACACATTTTTATCCGTTAAACAAAATACAAACATTGTATTATCTGTCCAGTTTTATACACATTTTTCTTACCTGTAAACACATCACAAACATTTTATTTATCTGTCCAGTTTTATACACATTTTTTTTATCTATAAACAAAACACAAACATTTTATTATCTCTCCAGTTTTATACACATTTTTATCCGTAAATATAATATCACAAACATTTTATTATCTGTCCAGTTTTATACATATTTTTATCTATAAACAAAATACAAACATTGTATTATCAGTCCAGTTTTATACACATTTTTTTTATCTATAAACACAAGACAAATA
>JAWQEG010005480.1:52500-61939 GCA_033782935.1 Petrolisthes cinctipes | reverse complement strand
GTAAGGCCACCCTGTCGGGGGAATCGCACGAGTCACCTGGTTTAGGCTGGAGGGGTAGGGAGGGGAAGTGGAGATTAGGAAAGGAAAGGTAGGGGAGGAGGAAAGGGAAAGAGGAGGAGGAGAAGAACGTTATGGGGGGAGAGAATTAGGAGGAGGAGGAGGAGGAGGAGAAGAATAACGTTATGGAGGGAGAGAAGTAGGAGGAGGAGGAGGAGGAGAAGAAGAAGAATGTTATGGAGAGAGAGAGAGAGAGAGAGAGAGAGAGAGAGAGAGAGAGAGAGAGAGAGAGAGAGAGAGAGAGAGAGAGAGAGAGAGAGAGAGAGGGGAGGTGGAATGAAAGAAAAATAGTGAAGGAGGAGGAGAAGGAGGGAGAAATAGATGTAAATAATGGTGCTAAGGAAGACAGAAGAAATACAAAGGAATACAAAGGAAGTACAGGAAGTCCATAGTGACCTTTTACTAGGCTACCTGTTTAACTATGCTAATCTAGACTACGTGTTGAAGGAAAGGATAGCAAGGAAGAAGGAATAATGGAGTGGTAATTCACAATGACGTGAAGAGCAGCATGCTAAGAAAAACCCACTTTTTATAGACAAAAAGTATTTAATATGGACGTTTCGGAGGCAACTACCTCCCTCTTCAGCAGTACAGAGTTGAATAAAACATGAAAGGAAAATAAGTAGCTGACAGGGGGAGGGAGGGAATAGAATGGATTGAAAGGCTATAGATGGGCCAGGTATTCGTGATTACCCTAGTGTTTGGCAAGAAAAAGATTAAAAGGAAAATGACCACCCAGTCACTTTGTATTTTCAGTATTTTATGTGGTACTGGAAAGTGGGCAGATCAATGCATGTAGTAGTAAGTGCACTGTGTACACTCGCGATCCAAAATATGTATCCAGCTGGCTTGCTTCGAATAGCCTGATGATCGAGTATTAAACGAGCTCAAGCAAATATGAAACAGGATAAGCGTTGTAATTGTTTCACTAGTGTGTCAAATAATTCGAAACTCCAACAAGACCTGGATACAAATTTTGGATTGTGAGTGTACCATTGCCAACACATGAACCTAGGCACTCCCTGTGTCTGGGTGGTGGTTCCTGGCAACTCCGACGTAGTAAACGGTGATTTTCTATAAATGAAATACTCCACGTTTGAAACGGTGATTGTGATTGGTTGATTTATATCATTCTCTGTTCTTCAAGAGAAAATAGATTTATCTTAAGAGTATTTCATTCATAGAAAATCACCGTTTACTACGTCGGAGTTGCCAGGAACCACCACCCAGAAACAGGGAGTGCCTAGGTTCATGTGTTGGCAATGGGTACATACATTGAGGGTGTTAATGTGTTTTGTTTGGACCGAATTGGAAGGCTACTGATTCCTGAAAACTACTCTACATATTTACTTCAATTTCCTTAACATAATCTTTCACACACACACACACACACACACACACACAGCAGTCCATGCATCTCAGTGTATAAGGGGTGGGAACCTATTTTGTTGTAGTGTTTGAAGACTACATAAACTCCAGTGTATCCAAATGAAACGACCCCTTTAAGGGAAGAATCTTATGTTGGTGAATTTGAAGTTATCTGATACCTCCAAACTATGCCACGAAACAGATACGGTATTAGAACCATTAAGGGTGTTTTGTTTTCCGGCATAGTTAGAAGGAATGAGTCGCCTTCCAATTCATCAACATGATTATCTCCCCTTAATTAACAAGATATTTACTTGTTGGTGAAATGGAGGGCTACTCATTCCCCTCACTATATTACAAAGGGGTCTGGTTTTTGGCTCAGTGTATACATGAGATTAATTCATATATGGGACCAAATTTATTTATATATGTATTTAAATTCATATATGTAATTCAAATATGTAACTAAATTCATATATGGGACCAAATTTATATATGTATTTAAATTCAAATATGTAATTGTAATAATATATGTAACTTCATATTTTTTCATGCTCTTCTCTCCTACGTATAGTTGGCTGACCTACTATCCGTTTCAGCGCCGGACAGACGCTGTTTTTCGCAAATATCTCCTAAACGAATCGTTGTATCAATATAATATTTCAACACAGTATCTTTAACACCCGGGCGTAATTTATGGCTGACATACCATATTCCTATATGTGTTATGCGAGGAGTTTACTCGTGAAAAATAGCACAAAGCTGGCCACTCATATTGACGCATTCGAAGGAAAGTGTGGCCCCCCCAACACCCTCCCAAACCATTCCTAACCACAACTACATCCCCCCCTTCTCACCCCTCCCTCCTCCTCTTCTCCCCCTAGCTCCTCGCCTCCCTCATCACTCGTGTCCCTCCCTATTTCTTCCATCACTGTATTATATATTAGAATGTTATGTAGATGTATATGTATAGATATGATTATTAACTAAGAGTATGGTGCAGTACAATTCTATAGAGGCAAGACGTATTTCACTTTGATAATTACTGTACAACAGCATGTTTACATACATGTAGTATGTAGAAGGTCCATGTTTGCAGTCCTTATGGTCAACCATGCAAGTGAACACGATGTACTGGCATTACCTGTGGTCTGGACCTTCTAGGAAAGGTTATTAGATACTGTGTACCTATTCATTATAAAATGTCAACTTGGTCCAGTTAATATAGTGTTATTTTGTTGACTTGTCCCTTTTATATTTATATTATCACCAAATTATATATATATATATATATATATATATATATATATATATATATATATATATATATATATATATATATATATATATATATATATATATATATATATATATATATATATATATATATATATATATATATATATATAATAGTGTAGGATTTAATGATGCAAACATGATAAAACAAAATTTATTCACAATCACTGTCAAGGAAAACGTCATCGTCTTCATCATCACTGGCTTTCACGTTTGTACAATGTGGCAAGACGAAGAACAAACTCTGTCCTGCATCCACGGGGGCAAATGGACAACATTGTTGCTAATAGGTGCGCCTCGGCAGTCAATGATTTCTACCCTGTCACTACTTGAGTCATAACCTCGAACTCGGGGGTACCTCATACCTCAGAGAGAGGGGGAGGGGATACGGGAGACTGTGAATATTCAATTAAGGCATAAATTGGTTATTTAAAAAGGTAAAGAACACATGAAGCAACCATGAACGATTATATTTGGTTGCCCAAAACCAAAATTAATAATTTTTCTGGTGGCCTTAGACACGTGAGTTATTATCCGGCTATACGGCCATTAACAACGGCATTAGCTATTGCTTTAATGGTCATTTGACCCACTCTGGTTTTCATGTCCACACACAACGGTAACTGTATTAAACAATATTACTAATGAACGATACGTATATACATACTGTCATAAAAAAAATAAAAAATGGAAGAGGGATGGTGTAAATAGGGGGGTGAAGAGTGAAACGGGGAGGGGGATAATGAGATATTGGGGTAGGGAAGGAAGGAATGGTGTGGGGGGATTTCGGGGTGTTGGTAGAGGGGTTACACGAGTACCCCACACTCGTCCGATTCTCTATAACGCCTTAGTTATGATGACTGGATTAGGCTTAATATCACTCAGTAAACTCCTAACATAACACATATAGTAATATGGTATGTCAGCCATAAATTACGCCCGGATGTTAAAGACAGTGTGCTGAAATATTATATTGATACAACGATTCGTTTAAGAGATATTTACGAAAAACACCGTCTGTCCGGCGCTGAAACGTATAGTAGTAGTTAATTAAGGAGGAGATCCGGTGTTGGTAAATTTGGAGCAACTGAATCCTCCAAACTATTCCAAGCAACAGGACACCATTATTTTTGCTCTCCTGGTCCTGTTTCCTGGCATACTTTGGAGGAATCAAGGCACTCCAATGTAACAAAAGCGAATTACCACCTTAAGTGTTCAGTGTGCCATGCAGTTCTTCACAATAATTACTTCAACATTCACAAGACAAAAAACATAAATTTCTTTTTTAAGTGGAGTAATCTGACATACCAGTGAACCAGTTAACAACGATTATCCTGTTTCATGACCCCCCCCCCAAAAAAAAAAAAAAAAACCCGCGCCCCCCTAACCATCCCCAAGCCTGTCCCCCTATTCCCACACCCTCTTAAGGGAAGATTCTCTTATTTTTGAATTGGAAGGTATTGATAGATTTCTCCAAACTATACCAGGGAACTGTTCTCCTCCTCACATGAATTAACTTTTGATATACAATTGTACCTGTTTAAATTACTTTAATTAATTATTTAAAATTATTATTCATACTCAAACCAAAATTAACATATGGTACAGTACATACATGCCCAAACATAGACCTGATCAGTAGAATTAGATTAATTTAATAAGAGTAATAAATGCAGACTAGCATAAAAAAAAAAAAAAGGCATGATAATCACTGATAATCAAATAATCAAAACAAACAAAAGCTAACCTAATTTAGTGAGATACATGTGCTTGATGTGACTATTATTATTATTATTATTATTACAAGTGTGCAAAAGGAAATATCTACCTATATTTTAGAAAAAATATTAGAGCGAATACCTTCCTACACCGACAATTAATTATAGACAGACTGCTACAAACACTGTTTTACAAATGTACAGTCGGCAAAAAAAGTATCAACACCACCCTTATGGACAGTGATATGTAGTGTTGGTGTTCCTGGTTACAGATAAGCCACTCAGACACTTTCAGGATTTTATAATAATAAATTACAAATAGTAATTCACTTATAAACTTTTCCCTAATTAAAGAATAATAAAATTTTCATGAATAGTAATAAAATTAGGTTTGGTAATGAGGCCAATTTCAAATCTGTCAACCCACACATCAATTTTTTTTAATTTCATCAATGTAAGGGTGGTGTTGATACTTTTTTTGCCGACTGTACCTTGAGACGATCTTAGCCAAGACAAAATTCATGACAATCTTGTGGCAACCCTAGGTGCTGGTGTCGCGGCACCCAATTTGAGAACCACTGCCTTAACCCCCAGAGTCCGGGCAGCGGGATTTCCCGCTCGGTCGACAGAGGCCGGGCAGCGGGAAATCCCGCTCTGTCGACAGAGTCCGGGCAGCGGGAAATCCCGCTTTTGGTAATTTATGGGGAAAAACGCCAAATTTGTCGGGATTTTTTTTGATCTGGCTATACTTCACCACCAGACCTTTTCATCCCCACATTCAATCAGTGTGTGCTTGACCGTGACAATGGCTGGTCGTAGTGAAGAAAATACGGGCTCGTTCGATTCGGTGCATCCTACCGCGCTGCCAGGCGCACCCGCTCCTGTAACCTCCACTCCGCGGGTGCAACCAGCTAGATTGCGTCATGCACCTGCAAGGTTGTCAGATTCTGCAATAGGGCGGGAATTGGAGAATCTGGCAGACCTTTCATATGGGAGTGACGACCTGGACAGCTACTCTGATACTGAATGGCAAGCTGACGAATCAACTGAGGAAGATGTCTGTGTAGCGGTGACTTCCATCACAGCTCTTCCCTCAACTTCAGCCTTGCATGATGTGTCAGAAGTTACAGCCCCTGTTGCAATTCCGTCCACCAGTGGGGTGGGAGGTAGTTTGGGAGACACTCTCTTGTCTCCCATTCCTACAACATCTGGCGTGGGAGGCAGGAAGAGGTCTACTCCTGCTTCAACCTCCAAACCTCGCTACGTCTCCACTCCCATGGGCAAGAGGCCGAGGAGGAGGTTAGATTTTTCGTCTTCCTCTTCCTCGTCGGACGAGGATGCGTCGCAAAAAGTGGTGGTAAGAGGGAGGAGAGTAGGAGTAAGAGGGAAGGGTAAAGGAAGGGGGAAGAGGACAAAGGCAGCTTATCTCTCCCCTACAGTTGACCCTGATAGCCCGCCCCCCCGTGACCTGACGCCACCACCACACTCTCCCTCTCCTCTCGTGCCTGACGACTCACTCTCGCCTGCCCCTGGTACCGCTGCACCACCACCACCACCACCACCACCACAACAACAGCAACGCGGCGCACCTCGTCATAGACCCGCTGATCCCTATGTGTGGACGGATTGCGATGAATTTGCGCCTGATATACCTATCTTTGACGACAGTCATTCAGGTATACAGGCCGCATTTCCCTGTCGTCAGAGGTCATCAATATTAGATTATTTCACTGCCTTTTTTGATATAATATTGATGACTTACATGATGCAGGAGATAAACACCTTCAAACAACTCTCTGTGCAACTCAGCAATAGACCAGGCAGGGAACATAGTAAGATGTTGCAATGGGCTGACGTCGATATTGCTGAGTTGTATGTGTGGTTAGCTTTGACCATGATGATGCCTCATGTCAAGAAACATCGCCTCAAGGACTTCTGGAGCACACACGCCCTGATATCCACACCTGCGTTCGGGAAATACATGTCCAGGGACAGGTATAGGGACATTTTGTCCTACCTGCACTTCGCCCCCAACATGGGTCCACACCCGAACGACAGGCTGTGGAAAATTAGGCCAGTAATGTCTATCCTCCAGGAGAAAATACGAGCATTTTTTCGACCGTTCCAGAAAGTGGTTATCGACGAGTCTCTGGTGCTGTTCAGGGGAAGACTGTCCTTCATCCAGTACATCCCGTCAAAGAGGCATAGATTTGGCATCAAATTCTATGTCATCTGCGACTGTAAGACTGGCTATGTGTTGGATTTTATACTCTATTCAGGTACGGATGTGGATGTCCCGGCCGACGACCCTCTTGGCTTCAGCGGGAGTGTTGTCAAGGCACTCATGGGGGATTACCTTGACAACAACCACATCCTGTACACTGATAACTATTACACCTCTCCAGCACTTAGCCAGTTTCTCCTGCAGCACCAAACAGGATCCTGCGGAACTATTCGTGTCAACAGGAAGGGGTGGCCAGCATTCCCTCTCACCCGGAGGGGCGACTGCTTCAAAAAGAAATGTGGGAACATGCTGGCCATCAAATGGCACGATAAACGCCCCGTCAATATGCTCACCACCGTGAACAGGGGCGTGATGCAGGATTCTGGGAAGACTGAGCGCGGCACAGGTGATACCATCTACAAGCCTGATGCTGTGCTCGATTATAACATCAATATGAGACTCGTTGATAAGTCAGACATGATGGTGAGTTCCATCGATTGTCTGAGAAAAACTTGTAAGTGGTACAAGAAGGCTTTCTTCCACCTTCTTGATGTCACAGTGCTGAACTGTTATATACTCTACCTCCAGCATCACCCTGACTCCAAGTTGGCACTCCGGGAATTCGAGCTAGAGTTGATATCTCAGCTCCTGGAGAGGTTCAGCACTGTGCAACCACAGCAAGGCAGACAGGCAGCGGCACAACGGCCTGACAGGTTGCAGCAGAGTGGCTATATGGCTCGCCACTACCTCACTAATCTGCCACCGTTGCCGTCAGGACGTCCAGGCTCTCGTCGCTGCTATGTTTGCAGGCACACAACACGTCACCCCCAGAAGTCCAAGGAAACTCGCTTCTGGTGCAAGGAATGTTGTGTGCCGTTATGCCCTGGAAACTGCTTCTCAGACTACCATATATTGGAATATATATAGAAGCAGGAAGTGATGGGAGTATGCGAATAAAGTGACAGTGACACTTGGTGACAGTGACACTATTTAGGCTATAAGAAAAGTGAGAGTGACACATTTGTACATATATTTTAGGCTGTAGTGACGTGATAGTGACACATTTGTACTTATTAGGCTATAAGAAAAGTGAGAGTGACACATTTGTACATATATTTTAGGCTGTAGTGACGTGATAGTGACACATTTGTACATATATTTTAGGCTGTAGTGACGTGATAGTGACACATTTGTACATATTAGGCTATAAGAAAAGTGATAGTGACACATTTACGCATAGAAAAAATTATAATAAAAAATTTAAAACAACAAAATACAAAAATATATAGAAAATAAGGATAACAGTGATAGTGACACATTTATATTTACGTTGAACATGAACAAATGGTGCGAATGACACTGAAAATGTTTCGCGTAAATACTGTACATAACTCCCACGCTTCTCTCCAGGGCATAAAACCACTCTGGAATGGTCAGCTAACCACACAAATAATACAGGGGCTGTAATGGTAGGATGCACACGAACCGTACGACGTGTCGCCTGGGGGAGGCAAGTGTTGCGTCATTCTGCCGGCGGCCATCTTTTCTCCACCCACGCCAGTCCTTGTCAGAGCCACGCTCACAAAGCGAACGCAGCCTCGCTCTCACGGGAAAAGTGACCTCCATTCCTCACTTGATTTCTCGGTAATGGAGTGTCCTAGAGAGCTAGGGTTGGTTTTAATGGAAAGAGGAGGAGTTGATGGTGAGTACACAATCAAATTTAAGTTGTTCAGTATTGTAGTTTAGACGTAGGGAGTAAGAGAAGTAGAGTAATTTTCCGGGAAATACCCGGACAGGCAGGATTAAATTAAGTATTGGCCCCGTACACACAGCACGTAATTTCATTCTTGGCCCGGCCCGGAGGGGTTAAAGGAACCATTACGAACCAAACACCATTGTAAGGCTATTTCATTCAAAAGATGTTGTAGATTTATATGTTGTATGTTACTGTACCTATCCATCTCTATAAAACTTTTTGCTTCTTTTCACATGTAATCATCCGTCCATTGTATATGTAATCTCTCTCTCTCTCTCTCTCTCTCTCTCTCTCTCTCTCTCTCTCTCTCTCTCTGTCATTTTTATTCACCCTTTCAGGCGGCACTTCGCTCATGTAGGACCAGCCACTTGCATCCGTCAGTTGTCCGATATTTTTTTATCCCTGTATTCAGCAGTTCACATTGCAACCCATCATCTGGAGACGGGAATGTTAGGTTAGGTTAGGTTAGGTTAGGTTAGGTTGTGTTGTGCTGTGTTCTGTCTGGACTCACACAACATCCACTGATATTATACTGATGCTGAAATACATACAACATAAAAAAAAGTAAATAATGTTTATATTACTGTAGTATTTTGCAAAATATATAGTATTTATACTAAACTAACGAGAAATTGTTCGAAAATGCCTGTATATTTTCCATTATTGCCTGTATAGCTGACCATTCAAATAATAAGAACAGATGTATAAACCACGTAGCATTATTTTTACAGTATATACGAAATCGGATACACAGCTTACCGTGAGACTACCAAGGCACAACAATGACAACAACTTGAACCTCGAGCGACGCGACTGTATGCTGTCTCCCATGTACAGCCACAATCAAATATCCACCCACACTTCCCTTCCATTGTAGTAAATATCTTGGTAATAAAGAACAACACATGTATGATTTTACAGCACCTCATAATAATAATTGATGGGGTTGAGTTGACGTAAGGTGTTGTACGACTATATTTTGATATGATACTGATTTATTTGCACGATGGAAGGAAAGTG